>JBAMNC010000893.1:0-29199 GCA_037902135.1 Cetoscarus ocellatus | reverse complement strand
CCCCCCCCCAACATACACACTCCACCCCTTAGGGTCTGCCAAAATTCCACCATAACAAACAAGCCCATTTATGCAATTGCGAGTGTTCTTTTGAGAATGCTTGTTAATACAAATTCACCCAAACATGTCCTAAAGTTTAACGAGATAGAGGATACATTTATTTTCTTCTCTTAGTTAGCCAAGTACAGATACCATATTATTAAGGTTAACACTCGGAGCTGTTATCATGACTGGATTTGTCTTTTAGCATAGACTGTTGTCTGCAAAGCCATTTAAAGGCATTTCTTTTAACTTTAAGACATAATTTTTTGTGGGTTCTTAGTTTCTGTATGAATTCCATGCTGATCTAAAATTTGACTTCGATATCCTGTAAAACAAAAGTGGTGAGGGTTATGTGTTAATCACATCATCAAAGGGGATCTCATTACAGCCAAGGGTGGGCAGGTCCCAGCACCGTCCTGTCACAAAGCAGCCAAGATGCTGCCAAATAAAGTTGATAAAATTTATTATTATAATATATTGACCGAGGAATGAGGAAAACCTCAGTGAGATTAAAAATCTCTTTTTCAATAGTGTCCTGGCCAAGACAACACACATTCAACAGTTTTAGACAAACACATGCAGTCATCAAATTAAAATAAAACAACAAACACATAAAACAAGACTTCAATACATTAGGAAAGAAAAGTCATAATTTTAGACAGCCAATTTTGCTAAAATTGTCCATGTGAGAAAGATAAAGTGCATCAGTCAAAACATCTGCAGCCAGATGTGTCTGACAAGTCGCTCAACATCATCTTAAAAAAGTCCAGTGAAACCAAATCTTTCAGGCCCTCTTTACAGGAAAATGTCACCAGAAATGGAAAGGATTTTCCTTTGCGTTTTTCAAACAATCCGCGTTCACATGGATCCATGAGAACAACTGAAAAAGCTGTAGCATGCATGCCAGGTCAGTAGATGGCAATGTAGGTTTGAGGAGAAACAACAGTGTTACAACATGCATACGCTTTCCAGTAGAGACACAAATTTTTACAAACAACAATGGCAAGTGGACGCACAAGGACGCAGGACTTTCTTGTCTGGACAACAAATCTGTCTGGATATTTTTGTCTGGATAACAAACCGAGCACAGCAAACGGCACACATGTTGCTCGGTAGACAGCCAAAGCCACTGCCATTTTTGTTGTTCCTGGTATACACGCGCAGCTTTCAAGAGAAAGAGTACTGCGCATCCCGGGACATCAGCGCTGTATTCTTGTAAATGGGGCCTCAATTTTCAGTAAGTGGAGCCGCAAACCTGAACACCTTTTTAAAGTGGCTCCATCTGTATAGACAGACAACTATTCAAGCACACACTCACCTTATGGCAATTTAGTCACTGCTGACTGAGCTATGTTGGGTCTACATGAGGAAACTGGACTATCTGGAGAATTCATACCCACTCACATGAAAAACATGTAAATCCATACAGGAAGGACTCATCCTACCAGGGGCACTGATCGAGCAACGTTACTACCTGCTGCATCATATCACATTTAAATGAAATTAAATGTACCGAGGAAAATTCAAAATAAAGGAAAACTGTCTTTATTTAACCAACTGAAAAGTCAGCTCAGCAGAACCCAACCACCTCTCTTAACAGACACACCTCGAGGAAACGCTTGAAATACGGGGTCTTTTTATACAGACTAGTACAAAACAGAAGACAATAAGGCTCAAGCATGCTTGTGAGTGCCTGTGTAAAGTTTACTGATAACAATACGGGTCATGAACGCTGGCATGAAGTTTATCAAGCACACAACTACTGTGCACAATCCACTTGCAGCAATATTCAGCAGATGATGCAGTTCTTTCTAGATTCCAATGAATGTCATCCAAGACCTGTAACATCTTCCCTTCCTGCGAGAAGAAACACTCCATCAGATTTAATACGGCTTTTACAGCACAGTGCCTTCCTTCCGCTGCTACTGATCTCGCCACACGTCACTCCTGGCTGCGGCCCTCGCTGTGTGTTTGTGAGCCAGGAACACTCTAATCCTGGTATTAAACCATTATTTATGAATGATTACACAGTTGTATTAGGCAGCAGGCTATAGGATCTGCTCCCTGAGGCATTGTATGTATGAGTCCTTGTGCATGGCGAAGATTCAACCCAAGCCCCTGGAGTATAGAGGAGATGCCATTGCAAATATGTACACTCTAATATATACAGTATATACAGTATATGAATTGCAGAGCAGGAGAACGCTGAGGTGGTGGAGGGAGAATTTAGCACAAGCAGTAACATCAGTACGACAAAGAAGGGAACTAAAAGTGGGAATATACTGAGGTTATTAGAAGATGTACACAACATAATGCGAGGTGGGCTGCTGAGAAAAGCTGAATATGGACGGATATTAAACAGAAAGAATGATAATAAAAATAACAAACTATGTTGTTAGAATGTTCTCCTGCACATTTCACTTATCACTGCCCAGGGTTTTGTTGATGCTCATTGAAAATTAGTTCAAAATCAACGTCTTTGAGATATATTTTGAAATCATACAAGAATAATAATAAAATAAATAAAATCTTGCCCCCCCCCCCCCCCCCCAAAAAAAAAAAAAAAAAAAAAAAAAAAGGAAAATTTGTAGGGATCGGCAATGCAGTTAAGCCAAATTTATCCACGGTTGCTTTCACACCTGAAGTTCTGGGAACTTGCTTAAGTTCTGAGGTAAGTTAACATCATTGTTTCATTTTTCCCTTGGTTTGGTTTTCTGAACTTTGTACAGCTATGACATCATAAACCTCATGAAGTGTAAACTGAGCATTTTAAGGGGCATTTTCTTTACATGGCCAGCACATTTCTTCGTGAACTGAGAGTTTAGTAAAGGTTGTAAGGTTCCTTTGCTCCCCAAGCCCCTTTGAACAAAAGAGAAGAAATTTGGTTTTGCAGGGAATGGGACCTTTAATAATATTTAATGCTAACTTCAACATTAGCCTACAAAAATATATTATCCATGCACAGCTTTATTGGTAAGATAAAGCTTAGAAATATGGCATTGTTTGCAGCAACTTCTTCAAAAATCTGATGGAAAATCATGCATATTTTTGCTACAACAATCACAAACAAGTCCAGCAAAATCCTAGAGAGTCTCCTTAATGCCAATGTAGATCGATTTTTGCTCAGAAAAAAAAGAAAAGCTGTTTTTTTAGGTTTGCTTTGACATCATAGGATTATCTTTTTAGTTCCCCAATTCTCATTATAAGCAACTTTAAAAAAATGAAAATGAAAAGTAGGTGGGAGAGTAAACTTTTTCACAAAAATCCCAAGCTGAAGCCAAGATCTGTAGCCTTAAACCCAATTCCGGTTGTCACTTTGCTTCGTTCACTTCTCATATTCAATTTCAGTTTCAGGGGCACATTAACTGATTAACCTGAATGCCTCTCCTGAAATGCTCTTACCCGTTACCAGTTTACTAATTATTATCTCTGCAATACAGGGAATGGCCACCCTCTGGCCTTATCTTTATGTTGGCTATCATCCCTGCCCCGTATCATCATTATTGCTCATTAAAACACAGCAGCAGCACAGGGTGCCCATCAATCAAAGGAGAATAATTCATTCATGAAACACACATGCTGCGATTAGACACCATGAGGTTTAAGAGTATGATATACTTGATAAACTATATTTATTCACCTCCTTTTAAATATACTCATTCACTCGAAGACAAGGGTCTGAAATATGTGGACAATCTTGTGCAGAATTTAACTCATTCGTCAGCATCTGCTCATGCTGGTATGACGTCTTCTGCTGTCTCTGTGGTTATTTGTGGCCTTTGCAGTTTTTTCCCTCTGACCTCTGTGCACATCTGGACCGGGCCGCTGCTCTGTTTCCTGATATGGAGACCAGGAGATGATTGCTCTCATAATTCTCTGTAATGAAACAGCCCCACAGTGGTTCTGGCACTTCGCACACTCCCTGCACACATACATACACATATCACAAAACTGGTTTCATAAGGAAGACCGAGGGGGAGAATATATCAATTGAAATGGAAACCAATGTGATAATGAATAAGAGTAGATCATGCTGGAGCAGGCAGTAGTGGCTCTGGTCCTTTAATGCAGCTTATACAGCCAGTGGGGAGACGAAAAGACCGGTCCAAAGATGGCTTAAATCACACGCTCACACACACCCGAGGGTGTGAGAGTGAGAGAAAGGCCAGGGCCGAGTCGGAGGAATTAATTGAGGTAGTTTGTTTCACAGCGGGGAGTCTATTAAATGCCATGTCACCACTGGGCCATGGGGAGTAACACACTAACACTGCGAGCGAGCGAGAGAGGAGGGGGGATGTAGTGAGGTCCGATGCCAGTGTGAGCCATTCCTCTAAAATCAGCTCTCACATCTCCCCTCATTCATCTCCCACTCCATCTCTCTCTTCCTCCCTCTCCCTCTCTCCTGCTGCCCAACATGATTTCCACCATGTTTTCCTCCCTGCCACTGCCTTTTACTTTTACAACCTTTCTCTGTTTCCCCTTCCTCCATGTCGTTTCTCAGTTCATCACGTGCCTTGCACTGTGTTTGCAGCTTTTTTTATCCTTTTTGTGTTACATTTCTACCTTATTTTTGTGAATTTAGCTCACTGATACATTAAGTTTATGCAATGTCAAGCTCAAAGTTTTAATTAACTTTAGGTAATTCTATTAATTTATCTATGTCACTATTAACTGTGCTTCATTTAATCAACAAAGCTGTGTTTGTTCAATCATTCCTAACAGTCTATTTATTTTGTGATCATTTATAATTTATAGTGTCATATTTCTTAATGTTTTATTATTTCACACTTTTTTTTTTTGTTTACTGGTTCATACATGTAGTGTACAGTTTGTATTTTCCTCTATTCTTTTATTTTAATTCCTTATTTATGCATTTTTTGTCACTAATTTTATTTAATTTCATAATACTTACCCATGATAGTGTTTCCTCAGTTACTCACTCCAACAGTTCAGTTTGGAATTAACTTTCTGTCAGGTTAAGTTTAGAGTGAAAATTCATTATTTTGGTTAAAATCACCCTTGCCTGAATAATACATGATCTGTTAAATGGTAAATAGTAGATCGACTTGAGCTTCAGTAGCATTTTTCTAATCTTTCTCACAACTCAAAGCCCTTTTACATCACAGGTCACATCTTCCCATTCACACTCACATTCACTTACTGACTGCTGAAGTTTCTACGTCAGCTGTCCATCCCTATCAGCTAACACATCATTGCCCTTTCATACCCATCCACATGCCACTGATGGAGCAACTTGGGGTTTGCCCAAGGATGCATCAACATGTGACAACCAGAGCTGACTTTGCACCTGCAGCCCTCTGATTGTTAGTAGAGCATACAAACGGACTAAGCCACTGATGCACAACCTTGTGTGTCATACAAGGATAATTTGTCAGAATCAAATGCTCTGTTTCTTTTTGGACAAGTTTAAGACCTGAGAAGAGAGGTAGTTTTAAAATAAAATATCAGTGTATATCATGGCTGTCATGATATTGGATTTTTCGCTTCACAATTATCGTAGACAAAAAAATATCAAGATAAAAATATTATAGCAATATTTATAGAAGATTTTAAAAAAGAAAACAAATAAAGTGTCGTATTATTCCACAGCCTATTTTTTTGTCTTTGGCAAAATAGTGCATAGGGGGGTGGAGGGACTGCACACAACCATGACTATATGAAAAAATGTACAAGAAAACAATAATAATGACTAAATAATAATTAAGAAAGGCAACCAAATGATAGCATGGACTTAATGTCCTAGTACAGGGTGTTTTTAATTTATTCAATTATTCTTTTATTTAGCTTTTTTGTTATTGCAGTAACGATATCATCACAGCTAAAAGGGATTGTATATCTGAAAATGCATTTTCATTTTCCACAGCCCTTCCTCACCCCTAAAATCAAACTCACTGTTTCACAAACGTTAGAACAAGGAGCATCCAGTGGTAGTCTTAAATAAAACCATGAAGCTAACCTTTAGTATCCCTTACTGGGTGAAGGCTGTTTGGCTCGGGTATAGGGCTTTAATGATTCCTCAAGAATTTCTAAAGTTTTGATTACTAAAAAGCCTGGAGGCAAATGATTTGCTTTCAGGCTTTGTTTAAATCTGGACCACTTTACAGTGCACTGTTCTCTAGTATAACTGGACTAAATAGCAAAAGTCCTGTAATGCTCAAAGCCCCAAAGAAAACATTTGAAGTATTTAAAATCAGTGTCTCATTCTAAATATCATGACCTGGTTGTTCAAAATAATCTGCAGGCCTTGTTGTGAGCAGTTTCATGTAGGAACTACTTTTTAAAATATTATTATTATACATTTAAAAATATGTATATTGATTTTGGGATCTGATCTCTATTCAATAGAGATTTATGCAATAAAAATGTTCAAGAAAGGAAATAATTCATTGTTCATTTAAGAGACCTGGCTTATTTTCTGTTTTGCATGTCACTGATGCTTTTCAGTAAAGGGCCAAAGGGATTCAATGTTAAAAAACTGCACCGTGCGCAATGTATATCTTATCCGATTACTCAATTAATCGCCAGAATACCCTATAGAATACTTTATTACTAAAAGAATTGATAGCTGCAGCCCCACTCGTGTATAACAGTGATCTTAAATCAATGCAGACTTTCTTGGTTTGCGCAAAAAGCCAAGAGAAACATCACTGAAACACTCTGAGTGGAGTGTAATGGCTGCTGAAGACCATGAGAAAGCAGCAGTGTTTTTGTTGAAGATATCTGGGTACCCTGGTTACAGAAACACCATTCATTGCCTAAAACTTGCATCCCATGGCTGCAGTGCTCAATGTTAGTTATGTCCCATGTATCTATTCAGTATTGACGAGTAGCCATGTGGAATCAGGGCCTGCAATATGTCTGGAGGGGCTTTAGAGATATTTATTGGATTACATTTGAAAAAACAACAACCAAAGGTTAAAAGTATTTTCATGGTTTGGAGGCAGATAAGTAATAAATAAACTAAAAAAGAATTAGATGTATGCATGAGAGTTGATTATAAACATAAAGAAATGGACTACCCTCTCCTTCGGGTCTGTAGTCTATGGATACCCTTTGGAAACATCGGGCACATCTTTCCCCAGAGCAATGTGTTATTCTGCAGACCTAACACTGCATGGTTTATGTTGACTCGGTAGATGAGTGGGAGGGAAACCTGGACGGACGCCCAGCACCTGTCTGGAGACTTACCCACAATCCTGCTCTCTCTCCCTCTTTGGAAATATTGACTGGCAAACACTCTGCCCAATCAAATTAATTTTCTGCAAGACATGCCAAAGGTGACGCCAGAGAAAATGGAGGTTACACAGGATGGGGATGGAGGGATTGGGGGGCGTGGAGGTTAGTAGCATTGAGGATTCAGGAGGGGAGGGGGGTGCGATAAAGTTCCAGCTGCATGGGACAGAGAGCTGAGAATAGAATAATCTGGAGATGAGGGATGAACACAGAGATGGATGGTTTAAGAAAAGAAAAAATGGGTGAAACAGATAAATAGAAGAAATCCACCCACAACTATTTCACTCCATTTGGCTGGATGGGGGGAAAATGGGACCTTGAATCCCAGGAGTTTGTCCTTGATTGTATGAATGGGAACAAAGGTCTTTAAAATAGGCTCAAGATAAACCAAAAAGGAAGAGCAACTGCGGTCTCTACGAGGGCCACATGAATGTTATTCTCAGAGGGCCAAATCGAAACAGCAAAAAAAACAAACCAATAAGACCATTAAACAACCTGATATTCAACAAAACACTGAATGTGTAGATTTTTGTTAGAATTCATATTTATATTCTCAAGCTCAAAACCAAAACCTGACACACCAGAAGTGTCGTTCAATATATCTCACTAGTCCCCCTGGGCTACAGCCCGTAGAAAGTGTTTGGGAATGGGCAGAACCTTTCAGAAGCATATCGTTCCAGCGATAGAATAATCGTTCCATCAATCACATTCATTGGGGGCCAATCAGAAAATGTAGTAGGCGGGCACTACTGCCCCGGTCTGAAGGACAGAACGTGTGTCACTTCATAAATTAAACTCTCAGTAAAACATGTCAGTAATGTAGCGAAAATATCTTTTCTAAAGAAATTCTTTATGTGTTATTTATTTTTTCATTTAATAAAGAAATGTTTCTGATCTGATAAAACTGCTGCTGAAGCTGTTAGCATCTATGCTAATCTCTGTACGAGAAGTCACTTCCTGCTGTTGTCCTGCTTGTAGGTCCTCTTCTGGATTTCAAGAAGGCTGATTGGGTCATGCCGCTTAGGGATGCGAACAATCATTGGCAAGATGGATCTGCCTGATGACAGAAACTGTATCAGGCAGATCCAGCAGCACTGCAAGGTTACAAAAATTAAACAGTAAAGCTAAATCTAATATGCTAAACACAGAATAAAAAGCCAATTAAAAGTATTCTCAATGCAAAAAAACACCTAATATATGCAGTTTTTTATTTTATTTATAGAATACAAATTAAGTTTATTTATTTAATAAGCAGTTTCAATTGAGAATGAAACAATATTTTACATAAATAACCTGTAGCAGTCATATAATTCATGGTTAATCTGATTCACTTTTGTAAAAATCAAATGCATTACTGATGCTTCATAAAAAACTTGAATAGAAACCATCATAGCAAATTTAATATATACTACATTTTAAGATAACTGTAGATATATTTGCCATTTCTCATGTTGTAAAGCAGTTTGTCATCATACATAGCATAGTGACAAATCAGACCAAAATTTTCAACTTCTGATTTTCCTGGTTTCAGCATCGATAAAAGAAAAATTGACTGGCAGGTCGCTCTGAACGAGGAGGAGGGCAGCATGTGGTCCCGGGGCTGATTGTTGTCCTCCCCTGTTGTAGACAATTCAATCCAATCATGCACAAAAAGTCTATACTATTAATGATCCAAAGTGTGCTGTTCTGTAAATGTGTGTGTGTGTAAGTGTGCAGGTATTTGTCCATAAAAAGTCAAGATGAAGGCTACAGCGGTAGCTCATCAAAATTTCATACTCAACAAGTCAGGCAAGAGAAATCCCTGCTGGTGAACCTGACTAATGTTACTGATGGGCATGTGTGTACCATAAATATATGTGCTTTTATCATCTCACACAAATATTAGGTAAACTCACTCCTCATCAACAATCAGGTAAAGGAGACATTACAGTGCACAAAATCAGCTCATGATGAATGACTGATGATGAATATTGTTCGTTGTTCTTGACAGAAAATAAATGTTTTATGATTTTGCACATACACACTAAAATGTTCTTTGCTAGGACAGAACAATTCTTTAAATATCAAAGTCCATCTCAAGAGGTGTGTCCTTCTCACAGATGGCAGGCTGCATGTTTAATGAGTATGGAAACAGATTGCTGCCATTATGTCCCAGTTAAAAGGTTTCTGGGTTAGAGGTTTGTTAATCAAAGGGAGCCTTGTCCAAAGTATACCCTGTTTTATCATCTTTTGTACTTGAAATGGACAATAATTACCTATATCATCATCATTATGCATATAAATTTGAACAACTATTTGAGATCATATTTAATATGAAGAATAGAATATTAAAAAGCAGCACAATAGTCCAATTGCATTTGTATTGGACAAAGTGGATCTGCTCCAGTCCTTGACAGAAAAGTATGTGGTGTGCCACAAAAAGAGAGACATAACACACTACACACCAACTGACTCATACACCAGCAACCAGGGACTCTACTCTTGCAGCTTGAAATCTCATATGACAAGTTTCAACTTTATTGTCTACACTATGGACAATGTCAGGAGGAATTGGAGCTAACTGCAGCTAGTTCTTATGGTTGTGATTTCCATTCAGCTCATCTCCGTATCAGTTTTTTATATCATATTTACAGTTTCCACTGTATCGATGCTCATGTTTTGCAACAGACAACAATTTTGTTCCCCATTTCTGATATATATCTAACTTTATGCTGCCCTGTCATTGCCATGATTACTTTTGCTTCCTGCTTCAGCTAGCTTGCTCCCTGATTGACTTTGTTCTGTTCAATGTGACAAAACACAAGGGCCGCGCTCAGCTGTCCTTGGTGCAATCCACACACATAAGTATTTATGATCATAAATATCGAAAGTATTTAATTATTTACAGCTTCAAGTCAGGACATCATTGATTCTACTTTTAGACAATAAAAGGACACCTCACACCACAGGATATTCAGGTAAGATAATCTATAGGACCACCAAATTGTTGGACCTTTGCTGACTTTGGTCGGAAATGGGGATCCAAGCCGTAACTCAGGCTGATTATCTTGTTGTGTGTACCCTGTCTTAGTGATGTTGGCCTTTAACCGTGTTGCTAACAGGCCTTGACTTAAGCATTACTCTCAGCCTTCATTTAAGAAAGCGAATGACAGGACGCATTTACCCCCTCACAGTGCAATAGTAACAGTATAATAGTAAAATGCTAATGGGATTCGACTTGTAAATAAGTTTTCTAGTTTTCTGAATTCTTGAAAGCCCCAAAACCTTTGACTCAGATGTGACAAACTCTACTTTTGAGCTGTAGTTGCATAAAAGTAACTTTATAAGCCACTTAAGTCAAAATCATGTTTTAAATTAGGCTGAAAACATTTTTATTATTGCTTTTAAAACTGACTTTTGGTATTGTTGCTATTGGGACTTCTTTTACTTTTGTTGCCAGCCTCTAGTGGACACTGACGGAACTGCAGTTTTATACACATCAATACTTGCTTGGGTTTTACCATGTATCACTTGTAAATTGTTGAAGCTGCTTTGCCACTACATAAAGAATATATCTTCTTGGATTGTTTTTTTTTATCATAGTGTAGTCACTCCAGCCTCACTCCAAGGTTAGATTTATCTTAAGAAAATAAGAGACTGGAGATCTATCCATCTATTTTACATCTACCCTGCACCAGGTCACAGAGGCAGCAGGCCAAGCAGGTCAACCCAGCCCTCCTTCTCCCCCGCAGCGTTTTCCAGTTGCTCCTGGGGAATTTTGAGGTGTGCCCAGGCCAGATGGGAAAAAGGATCCCCCCAGGCTAGTTCTAGGTCTGCCCTGGAGTCTCTTCCAAGTTTGACATGCCCTGAAAACCTCCATTGGAAGGTTAACAGGAGGCATCATAACTAGATGCCTGAGCCATCTCAGCTTACTCCTTTCAAAGCAAAGAGCAGTGGCTCTACTTTGAGTTCCCTGTCCCCAAGGCTAAGCCCAGCCAACCACCTGAGGAATCCCATTTTAACAGGTTGTATCTCATTCTTTCAGTCTTTACAGAGATCCTTTCTCTCTATTTGCAAATGAACTCATAAAACATTACTATCATAGTTCAAACAAATTCTTTGGGCTATTGAAGGTCAAATTCAATGAAAAGCCAAGCACTGAAGCTTTCTTAAGCTTTTAGGCACCCCCCAGCATCATCTCCTTTGGGGTCTGAATGCATACACGAGTGAATGGAAGTGTTCGTAAATGCATGTGTGTGTATTCAGTTGTAAAAGCACAACAGTGGACGTCAGTGCTGGGCAGGATGGAAGCTCCCAGATGCTAGATGAGGTAAATAAAAGCTAGCTGAATGATAGATGCTCCGGATGCTGCTGACTTCCTCCCACTGCTGTCCAACTCAATGTGGACACGCACACACAGGAGACCCAGAAAGTGAAAGTGTGTATATGTGCATTTCTGTAGTCATAACTCATGTGCCTGGGCAGCCCTGCACACACACTGCATCACTTCGGTCATTTTATTGAAAGAAATTATTTCTGAAACTGTGTGTGTGTGTACGAGTGTGTGCACGCATGTGTGTATTTTCACAGCGCCATATGCAGCGATCGTTGTACCAGGCCAGTCCATGTAATTGATTTGGACATGTTGAGAAGAGACCATTAAAGTAAATTGAGGTGTGAAAAAATGGAATGGAGGGGAGGCATCTGTTCATCTCTAAACTGCACAGCAATTACACAATTACGGGCTACCCCACCCTACACTTTGATTCAATCTAACCAAGCACCCCCCTCTGTGCAGACTGGAGTTTTAACTCTACATCCTTAAAAACTGGGGCAAAGTCTTGAGACAAAAGGAGGACTGAAGGCAGGCTCAGGTTGACAGGGAAGTCTCGTAGGTTTGGATGCTCCATCTAAAAAAATCCAATGATGCTAGTTGCTACAAGCATGTCTGAAAAAAATGTTTCTTAGTCTCTCCATCAAGCTTCAGGGTCTACCTAAGGTTTTTGGCTACTGATGTTTGTTCATAGCGCTGGCTGTCTATAATGTGGCAGGTAACTTGATACGGAGGAGTTGCTGATAGATCTGCATGGGACTGCACAGACCCAGCAAGACAGAAATGTTAGCATCCAAAAAACACAGCATTGCATTTCCTATAATTAACCTGAATTACATGGGTGGGGAGGGCAATGGAATTCTTCCAGTTGATTGTCAATCTATATCATTTTCATGTGTGTCAACATTTTCTTCAATACATACTTGCTGTTATCTGATATCCTGTAAATGAATAATTCATAACATAAACTTGTCTAATTCTGTTGCTTTGATTAGGAGAAATTGATAATAGATAATGGGACAACTTTAGGCTCAAGTGGAATAGTCTGGTGTATCTTTCTGATCATTCCATATGTTGTGAGAATGCTTCAGTGAAATATATCTTTAATCCAAGCATCAGTATATGTAACACAGGGTCCTGTATGTGAGTGTTTGGTGACATCACAAAAGGAGGGGTGGAAAATAATAAGGCCAAAATGCCACCTGGAGATGAAGAGAAGGAATAAAACAAGTAGACAAGGGAAGCAAGGCTGTATGTGTTTGAGCTGGTGGCAGACCAAGCTGACCAAGCCTGGATTAGGCACAAACTGGGAAATGCCACATTCTACAGATCCATAGAGAATGTTGTAAACTCACATTTTACCTTTATTTTCACCAGACAGCTATTTGAAGTTGAATTTTGGTGCAGTGAAAGTGCATTCAAAAGCCTTCAACTTAAAATTTGACCTAATGTCTGAAATGTCTGAAATCTCCCATGTTTCCTATAAGTAGTTACAGTTCTGAAAATAGTCTAATCTGAAGTCAGGCCAACAAGCCACACATATGATGACCACCCCCAGCCAATTAGACAGCACAATCTACCAGGTATACACAATATTTTTGAAACAATAAGCAGATAATTGCCTAATAAGCTAATTATTGATATTGGCAGATGTGAACTATCTCGCCAATATTTACAGCTCATAAGATGGCCACACAGCTGGCTATTCAACCTCCATATATTGACTGTAATATTGCCAAAAAGTACAAATGTACCATAATGGTGTGCCTCATTATTACTGAATGTCCACCTTTAATAAATGAAAAGTGTAATTTATCAAGAAAATAATGTTTTTCTTGCTTCACAACCGTTTCTAAGACAATAGACAGCAGCCATGAAAGGAGCAGGTCAATACTGGTTAAGTAGAAGCTGTGTGCTCTGTACAAAATATCGGGACTATGATTGGCAACTGGCAAATCAAATATTGGTAAAAATACAATGTTGTGCATATCTACAATCTGCATATAAATGCATTCAAGGCAGGTACATAGGACTACCAGAGGTACAACACCATAAATGAAAAAATGGTACAAATCATGTATTTTATACTTGAAAGATGTCAAATTCCTAACAAAGTGTGGTTTCATATCAGTCAGGTTAGGCCTCAGATCCTCCATATTTGATATATACATTTATCAGATGTTACCTTTGACAGCCTCTTTTCCTCACCTCCCTCTCCGACTCCATCAGAGTGTAAACCCTGACCCCTTTATGGTGGGGACGATATACATCTCAGGCACTGGTCAGGGCATCTATTATGAATGAGACGCATACACTGCTGCTGCTGTGAGCACTGGTAATGGACGGACCGGACACACACCTATACGCACACACCCATACATACACTTAGAGGCTGGAGAGAGCCACACTAAGTCATGTTTGGGGCTATAGCATAGCTGACAGCTGCTGCATATTCAGCAGCGGCTGTCCAATGTGTTTCTCACTAATGGAAGGAAAATGTGAGGAAGGGCGGGGGGATACTTAGCCAGGTTTAAAAAGATCTTTGCACTTGTGCAGCTCTCGACTTACATACTAAATTATTTTTGCTAGAGTGTATAGTAAACACTTTTTTTGTATTGCCACTATAACAGGGGCATGATTGTTGTGGTTTTCTCTCTGCTTTACGCACCGAAAATCCATCACACGTCAAAACAAGAGCTGAAAAATATGTCCGATCATGAACCCACTAAGGTATGAGGTGTGTCTGAGTGAGAGGGTGACACTTCCCATCAGTCAGCTCACCATTTAGACAGCTGGATAAAGAGCCATGAATCAATTCTGAGCGGATTATGACACATTGTGGGGATGCACACTTTGACAAACACGCTTGAATAGCAGCACAGTATCATATTTTCCTGCGTTTGTCGATAGTTATGGCGAGACGGACAGGAAATAGAATAAGAGGGAAGGAGAGATGGAGTAGAATGATTTTTTTTAGAATGAGAAAAAGGTGCAAAAAAATTACACTTCCTCTTTAACCCCTCATATTTAATCAGTCAACCACAAAACTTCCATATAATCTGTTTCCTATGGAGACCAAACACTTGATTAAATCCTTGAGTGCCTTGGTCCTCCCACAGCCATTGTGACTTCTGACCTTCCATCCAACACGGCCACACACTGCACCCCTCCCTCGAGATCATGACCTTTAATGAAGGGCTGAAAAGAAGTGTGTTTTTTTGGGGGGGGTTGGGAGGTCATGAATAGAGATCAAATCAACATTAGGTGCACCCATGGGACCCATTTGGTTTTTACACACTTCCTCTGCATTTCTGTGATAATAAAGGGTGCTGAGTTGAAGATGAGCTTTACAGCCATGCCTGCAACAGTGAAACAATAACCAAGTGTACCATAACAATGCTGTAAAGAAGTCAACCATTGTCCTGGTCACTCTTGTACATCTGGACTGTACTGCTGCTTCAGTGCAAGCAAGAAAATCCAACTGGGGCAACCAGACTGATCAGATCACCTTAAGCCACAGATACACTTTGGTTATGATTTGCTACAAATACGCATGACAGCAACGATGTGTCGACTACATTTGTTGGCATAAATGTTCACTTCCTAACGTAGACATAAGGTTCAGGAGGAGTGTAGGGATCAGACAGTCATAACAGGAACAACGAAGAGCAGTTAGATCAAGTCCAGAATTATTCATCTGCTGTGGTGTGTAGACAAAACCAGAAGGGACAAAAAAAGAAGGGCTACGGTAGCAGAAGACCACACTGATCAGCTAAGCACAGTGAACTAAGGCGACAATTTGGACCATCAAATCTGAACAATAGAAGATTGAAAAAAGGTTTTCTGGTCTGAGGAGTGTTCATTTTAGCTGCTACATGCACATACTAGGGTCAGAAATTGGCATTAACATCATGAGAGCATGGATCCATCTTGCATCTATCAAGACTTCAGGCTGTTGGTGGTGTTCATCACACACTTTGAGGCCCTTGGTATGACAAAGCTTTACTTAAACACCCCAGCCAATCTCAGTATTGCTGCTAACCGTGTCCATCCCTTTCTGACTCCAGTGTAGCCATCTTCTGATAGCAACCTATTGCAGGATAGCACACCATGTCACAGAGTTCAGATCCTCTCAAACTGGTTTCTTGAACATGACTGAGTTTACAGTATTCCAGTGGCCAACACAATTACCAGATCTCAATCTAAGAGAGCACCTTTAAGATGTGGTGGAATAGGAGATGTGCAGTCGACAAATCTGCAGCAACTGTGTGATGCTACCATGTCAACATGGACCAAACTCTCTGAGGAACGTTCCAAAGACCTGGTTAAATTTAAGACAGTTCTGCAGGCAAAAGGGGGTCCAACCATGTATCAAGAAGGTATAGCTAAGTAGAAAGCACTTGGAGAGCACAAACATCCACCAAGGTAGCTCACATATTGCTGTTACAACTAGAAGCAATAGTTCCATGTTAACGTTACCATCATAATATGATTCCTTGACCCTGAAAACCCACACCTAGCACTCTGATCCGTGTTAATATCATTATTAGTTAGACAGTGATTGAGCAAAAATGATCATTCGCTAATGGCGGTTATCTGCATCACCAACAAAATCTAATCCTTTGTAAGTTGCCTAACTTAGAAAGGATTAGATAACTATAACATTACCAACATGTCCCGAAAATTTCAGCAAAATCTATCCAGAAGTTTTTACGTAATCTTGCTTACAAACAAACAGACAAACAAACATATGCCAACAAAAACATAACCTTCTTGGCGGAGATAGTAAAGTGGCGTCTGAGTGTATATCATTGCAAGAAAAGAGCACATCACTTTTATGCAAATCTTCACATTTGGATGAAGTAGGTAAATCCTGTCACGATGAGTTCAAGTGTTTAAAAATGTAAAGGACTTTCAATCACAGTTTTGGCCTCTGGTTGACTCAGGCTCTCCAACCCGAGTGTTTGTCATGCAGGAAGAAAAGACTTGAACCTCGATAAGTTTTTGCAACATAAAAGACAACAGCGTTCCAGTCCGTGCTCATGTACTGAAGTTATGCCCTTTTTAAAAATTCATATCATGCCCATACATGATGATACATCTAAAAAAGCATGGCAGGTTTCATATGAAGCCGAGCAGCACATGGCACGAGAGCGAGAATCTAACTAAAGGAAAGAGAGGCGATGCATACACATACATAAGGGAAAAAAAGAGAAAGAGATCAACAGATAGATCTTCAGTAGTTGAAAGAGCATATCTCTCTGTGCTGTAATTCACATATATAATTCATCTGTCACAACATGGGAAAGGAGAGTGAGGCAGAGCGCACTTCAGACGAGAGATAACATAACACATTCCTCACATCACGGCGAGCAGCCACGAGGTGCAGAACAGAGGAGAGGAGGCTGCAGCGCCGGGGAACAAATGACACAGTATGAACCCTGACAAACAGCAGAGGAGGGGAATGGAGAGATGTGAGAGGTGACAGGATCACAGACAGAATCACAAGAGAGATTTTATGGAGTAACAGACTGTCTGAACACAAAGGGAAGAAAAGGCCAGAGTGAGAAAGAGAGCGAGACAGAGGAAAGGGGATTTATTTCACATGTGGAGCACCTGAAAATGTCCTTTTCCTGACGCTCTGTGATGTAAATGCTCACACCAGCTTCAAAAACACCCTCAAAAGAGCATGTTTAAGCTCACAACAAAATCTCCCATATGTGCGTGCGGCGGCGGTTTAAATTAAACTTCTCATGTTCTCTGATCTCAGGATGTAAATCACAGCTCAGTGTGTCGACAAGTTCATCACGCTCTGCTACGTTCACGGGGAACTGGAATTGGATTTGGTACGGACTAAACACGCCCTAACCAATTTGGTAATTTTATTGGCCTGACATATTGATGCATAATAGCAATCCCTCACTCCTTCAAGCCATGAGTATTGATCACAGCCCACCATCCATTAGGAAGGTGAGGGAACAAAAACCCATTTCAAATCTATTGGATCCATAAAATAAGGGCAGCGGTTATCCAGCATGAAATGAGGAGGTGGACCTTTAACTCCTGTTTTGTAACTCCCTTTATTCTGCAGCTCCGCTTTCTCTAATGATCTTTATTCTAGTTTACAGAATGTCTGCATGTCTTCTTTAATCCTGAAGTCTACCGCTGCAGTGTTAAATATACGCCTGTGCCTTCATTTATTGTATTTGCTGGGTTTAATAGACTCAGCAGACAGTTCATGAAGTCCATCCAAGCCCAGAATACTGCAGCTTCATTCTGCAATAACTCGCCAATTATAAAACTAATAATGTTAATTCAGCTTTAGTCTCATTTTGGAGGCCCGTGCTGCTGTTGAAATGTTTTGTGTGCTGTGATATGAACAGTTTCATAAGGTGTTAAAGAGTGCATGATGTAGTGCAACTCACTGTCATAGCTGGCAGGTCTGCTTATTATAAGCGACTGTGGGCTTCTTTTTTTTTGCAAAGTTGCTTGTAAATATTGGCAGTTGCAGGTTGCATTTTTTGGGGTTGTTCAAATAGCGCAGTTGGTCATTTGGGCTTGTTGTGCTCCCAAACACGGAGGGATCTGATGCACACTCTACTACCGATATAAACTCACTTCAGAAGTTACACAAACTATTTTCTCCCACTCAAACACAAATGTAAATTTGACTGTAAAAAGGGGCAAAAATGATGTTTCCACCAACAAGAAATCCTTACAGCCAGAATTATTTTTTTTCTAATGTAGCTATTACTGTTCTCTCCTTAATAAAGCTGTAGAGGATCAAAATAAAACTTAAATAAAAGCCTGACTATGTCTGTTTGGTCGCAAAAGTCAAGGTTAAACAGATTGTTAGCGATAACAGAGTTATAAATAACAGAACCCCTCCCTTCACCACTGTATAAAGAAAAGGATGTTCCACCTCCAAACAAAAGGATGTTGAAGAAGGAAAGTAAGAGCCAAATAAGACAAAATTACACTGTGAAACTGAAATGTATAGATGAAAATCAAAACACGCTTTATGTAGATTTCTCTTCAAAAAAAAAAAAGGAATTAATATATCTCATCAATAGCTGTAGGTCGCTTGTTTTGTGCTTGTTTTTATCAACCTGGTTGCTTATTGCACTCGAAAAATCTGGCAACAAAACTCACTGACAACGCATTTAAAGCAACAAGTCAATCAGAAAACAAGCAAAGCTTCGTAATTTCATACAGCAGCAGATGCATATTTTATAGGGGCTGTGCACGGTGCTTCCTCTCACAGACCTGAAACATGCCTGACAGGTTAACTGGTGACCTTAAATTGCCCTTAGGTGTTGTTGAGTGTATGAATGGTTGTCTGTCTCTCTATGAGGCCCTGGGATTGGCTGTCTTCTGGTTCTCTCACCCAGTGCCAGCTGGGATAGGCTCAACCCCCTGATAAGCAGTATGGATAATGAATGGATATTTTACAAAATGGTGCAAGGATGATGTATTTTTATTGGCTGACTCAAAAGTTAGCATAGCACTGGTGCTCTCAACTGAAGGCCTATGGGACTGTTTTTTAACATGTTCTTGGATTATTGCTGATAATGAGGTCTGTGGCACACAAAAAAGATATGAAACTCACATTTTGGTCACCATGATAATATTCACGACCTGACCTCACTTTCAATTTTTTTTAAACGAAAAGGTAACCGGTCATAGTTGTAGTCCTGGTTAGCAGTTTGACAGCAATAGTCCTTTAGAAAAACACATAAAAAACACTTAGTCATACACTTTAAACACTGCCATCATATTTCTCTTTATAAATGTGAATCTTTTCTTTTTTTTGGTCATCCATAATTTTCTATTTCTTTGACTGTCCTTTGATTTTGCACTTGCTACTTGTGTCGTGTTTTCTCACACTGCATGTTGTACACTGTCCTGTATCACCTATGTAAAAGTAAAAACAAAGTAGGAAGGTGCTAGATGCATTGATGCTGCAAAATCAATGAATGTGTTCTGAATTCAGGTATTTTTCTAAAAATGCTATTCTAATATCTCGTGGATTTTGGAACAAGAGAAAGAGAAGTGCTAAAATGCTAACTCACTTCTTCATTTTTGGACATATCCCAGCACCAGACCTACCAGTGTGATGTCCTACGTCCTTCATCAGAGCAGAGACGAAACAACAAATGCACATTTTTTGAAAACGCAGAGCTAAGCAGCATTGAACAGACCATACAATTGGTATGTCAACCATCAGAGGGGACTGGGCCCACCCCAAGAAGGGTGTCTTAAAGGGACAACAGACAGAGGGAGATTAGAGATGGATCAGGGGCACTTAGTATGTGAAAACCAGAAGGTTTTATTAAATATAGTGACTGTGAAAATACTCTAGCAGTGATCAAATTAAATATATGAATCTGAGTCAGGGCAAAAGATCGTCTCTTCATGTTTTCATTTATGTTGTACACTACGAGGATATGCAGCTACAAGACAATTATGTAACTTGGGAGCAGTGTTAATTTTGACAGCACTTTTTTATTAACTTTTAGTTATAGTCTTTTGCCTGAAATATATTCTAGTTTTAGTTATATATTTAGTCTTCTATGTTGTTTTTAATTTTGGTCTAGTTTGATTTGACAAAATTTGCAACAATTTAGTCGATGAAATCTGCTGTAAATTTGGTCGACTTAAATATAAAGTGTAAAGGGTAAGGCATTTTTTATGTGTCCTTGAATTTTTGAGTTCATGTTTTACACTTTCTTAAATGTACTTATGTTTCTCATCAACACCAGCCTGTTTCTTAAAATGTGTCATTATTTTATCTCCTCATTAGCATTGTAAAAACACACCAATAGGTCATATACTAACTTTAGCTTTGGTCTACTCACTGTTGCATAGATGTTAGGATAGGATGACTAATCTGGAGATGCTGCTTCAAGTTTGTGTTTTAAATGGTTATAATCACACCACACAGTTTACACAGCGACTTGTTCTCAAATATGAAATGCTTCTACATGTCTACTCTCCTTTTTCTCCCAGGCGTCGGCCTGAAAATCAAACTACCCTCCCTCCTAAAAAGAGTAACTCTGGATGGATTTCTCCCCAAATTATCCCATCACCATAAAGCTGTTGTGATTGGATGTCCCTCTTAAATCATCCAACATTTCCACACAACCAAAGTAGCTGTGATTGGATATATTCCTAACTTGTCTCTACTTTCTACATGATGGAATTTGTTCAGATTGGATTAAGTCTGTGTCAAACATTTTCATCTGGTTTTAATTTGTTGACAAAGTGTCAGTTATAGTTTTTGTCCATGTGCTCTTGTTTGTATTAGTCACCATCTCATTTTTTCAAGGGGAAAAAAGGTTGCTGACGAAAACTAAGCCGAAAACAATTAGTCAACAAAATGAACACTGCTTGAGAGTAGAGTCCATGTTATGGAAACAGCACACCATCTCACACAGTTGCAGGGGTGTTAATATATGCTTTTAGACTCTTGTCAGACAGCCCACTGCAAGCAGCAGTTTTGATTGATTAGGTCTTAACGCTTTGGTCTGAACCGAGCTTTTTAAAGAACCTGTGAGGGAAACTTATTATCATATATTGCAGTAAACAGATGCATGAATAAGAGTCTCAAAAAATAAAAACAAAACTTCTTTAGAATGTGTTCATGAGGCATAATGTGCATTTTTGTAAAGATACATCAGGCCCGTGGTGGTGATATGGTCTATAATCTAAAGTTGACAATGCTGCTGTAAGTCATAAAGGTTGCTGTAAAAAAGGTGATACAGAGAGAAGCTATTTCATATTTCGTAGTTCTTACATTTTGAAGTCATTAAGTTGTATTACTTTAAAGTTAGCCCTTCATACTTTTGTGCAATGCACCATGAGCTTTTGTTTCCCAAAGGCATCGGGTCAGTTCAGTGTCCGCCCCTCAAATGTTTTTGTTTTTATGAACTAGCAATAAAATAGTTTTCATGTGCTTAAGGAGAGCCTTAACACTCCTCCTGTTTTATTAAACAACCCCAAACCAAATAACACACCCAGCAAATTCCCACCATCTTTGTGTGCTAAAGCAACCACTGAAACAAGGTCAGTCTCCTGCATTTAAACTTTAAATGCCCGCTTAAGCTCTGTCCCTTTATGGAGGCCGATCTATTTATCTATACAGTCCCTGTAGTGAGGAAATTAAACCTTTAGATCATCACAGTTGCTCTGCTCTTCACATCTTTACAGTGAAGAAACAACTCAGCAGGGAGGTGAGAGTTTACAATGAGGACCTGGGAGAGGGGCATGAAATTGTTTTATTTCTTTTTAACTGCTTAAAACAACCATAAATCTGGAGGGGAGCTGAAAAATTACTCCAGGGGTAAGTAGCTGTATTATTTACTGACTGCAATTTATAAATGAAAAATAAATGTTATTTCTTTATCTGTGCCCCAACACCTGTTGTTGTTCCCTCCATGAAGTTGCACTCCAGTTAGTAGTCGAACATTTTCTTTCCCTGTTCTGCAGTTGAACTATCTACAGTATAATTACAAAATAACACTGTGTCACCGGATGCATGAGTTGCATTATATTTCTGCTTCTCCTGCCACAGTATGGGATGTTTGCTTGTTTTGATAAAGAAAGTTAGCATCCATCCTGATATGTTGTGACAGCCCTACTGCTCACCATATTAAACTTTTGGTGAGCAGAAGGCGGTCTTTAACACAATATGTGCATAAGATTTAAATCTATTATACCTAATGAAGAGGCCCACCCACCCACGACACACCACATGAATCGTTTAATATTTTTCACTAGTCCATCTGGGAAACAGCGCATAGAAAGTGTTTGAGGAGGGTAGAACCTTTCAGAAGCATATCCGGCAGGTGATTAGATGATCGTTTCATCAGTCACATTCTTTAATAATGTAACAGGCGCTAATGTCATGATGTAAAGGACAGAATATGAACCACTTTGTTAAAAGGACTCTTGGCAAAACATGTCGGAAGAGGAGCAAAAGTATCCTTACTGTAGAGAAGTTTATAGTGTTGTTATTTGTTTTTCATTTAACAAAGATTTGTGGTCCAGATCTGATAAAATGTAACACTTTAGAGTGTGACTTATGGTAAACACTTCTATGTAGTGTTTGAAATGTGCTCTCTCAGAGTATTTTTTTTAACTATTAAAGTGTAACCTCGAAATTAACACCATAAGGTGTAAATTTTGCTATAGTTACCTCCACCAAGGCTTTTGCAGGTGTATGTCTGTTTGTTTGTTTGTTAGCAAGATAACACAAAAGCTACTGGACAGGTTTTGCTGAAATTTTCAGGAGATGTTGATAATGGCCCAACTTAAAAATCATTAGATTTTGGTGGTGATCCAGATAACCACCATTAGCAAACAATCATTTTTTCTCAGTAACTGTCTGAACTAATAATGATATCAACATGATTCTGAGTGCTAGGTGTGGGTTTTCATGGTCAATGAATCATATTATGATGGTAACTTTATCATGGAACTATTGCTTACAGATGTAACAGCAATATGTGAGCTACTTGGCGGAGGTTTGTTTTCTCTGAGCGTGTTTTTTTGAAAGTTTTGCTGAATTAATAATATTGTGTTTGGTTCTATTTTTATTTTATTCTACTTTGTCCCCTTTTTTCTTGATTGCACTTTGGTAGTGGATCTATTTGTTCCATTTGTAAATATTATGGGAGCCATGCTTTTGATGGTATAACCACTTTGTGCAATATATTTAAAGAATGTGCAATAGAATTTGAGAGGGTGCAATAAACCTAGAAAATGTTCAATATACTTGGAGAATACGCAATTAATAATTATGTTATCTTTCAGTTAGGTTATGTTACAACGAAGTTTTGTTAGATTTGCTCTTCCTTTGAATGTAATCTTGATAGATGCTTTTTATTTTAGCAGACGGAAACAGATGGGAATTAGCCATTGGCTATAATCTGGCTTGTTTGCTTTGCTTTATGGGAATGTCCATGAACTCACGCTGTGCCGTCTGAAATAGATAAATGACTTAGTTATAACAGATTTATTTTGAAACATTTCACCACATAATCTAAAATCCTTTCTAAATCACATAATGTTTGGAACAGTGTGCGCTCTGTCATTGTGATTAGAATAATGGTCATTAAAGGGTCTGAGTGGTGAGTTTATCAGTTTGTTCCTTTATGCAGAAAATGTTCCTCAAAGTGTTTTTACAGCACATCCTAAGATGAAAGCAGCTGCTTATGTATTGATATTGCAGATTTTCTAAAACACAGGGCTGTCATGAATGTTCCAGTGCATGCTAACAGATCAGCGTGGTGCTCAGGGCCATAAGTACACAGACGTGCACAGACTGCAGATTTCCTGCTGGAGCCTTATAGCATTTGTTGGAACACGGGTGGGACAGGATGACTGAGACTACAAGTGTCAATTCCAGGTTCAGAGTTCAGAGCAACCCGCCTTTCAGATTTAAAGATGCTGCAGTGACACCTCTTCCTGCTCTAAAGGACGCTGTATGGGCCATACACAATTGTAGTTTGTTGCTTTGCAAAATGGATCATCCTGATTACAGACATTGAATCAGGGGATCCAGCTGCTGTTTGGGTTGGAGGAAAACCTCTAATAATAAAAAAACACCTATATTTTGCCAGACGGAGTCCCCCAGTATCAATTCATGACTGACAAGCTTTAAATATTGATGTCTTGGGATAGAAAACTGGAAAGAAAGTCACAGCTTGGTCCAAAATCAGTCACTTCTTCTTCCCTGAAATTTCATTTTTTTGCCAAACAAAAGTTGCTTACTGGTGTTTTTCAGTGCATCATTTGTGTGTTTCAGAGTGAACAGCCTTTGACAGTTAAAGACGCTGCAGTGACAGCTACATATTTGATGTATTGACTTCTAATTGTCATTCTTTGTCTATAGAGTAAATTTTCAGGGTTTGACACCATCCAGTGTTTAACTAACTCTGCCCTCAGACATTTTATGGACACAAAATTTTAACTCTTCTAAATTTGCTGTATAGCTTCTCCTGCTGGGATCATTGGTGATCTTTAGTCAGAAAAGTTTGGTGTCTGCAAGCCTGATGTATTATGATTGGATGTTTCACTGTGACCAGGACTCTCCTCATCAGCACAGATAAAGCAGAGCAAATACAAAGACCAATACAAAGCACTGAAGCTACTTATTCACAAATGTGCATTTTGAGCCACATATGCTCAAGCAAACGGTTAAATTGCACATCGACAGTTGTTGCATCCCTAGTAAGAAGCTGCATTGTTTGATTGCTAGTAATTTAATTTACCTTAAAGCTTAAATAAGTGAATTTATTCAGGCACTGGAGCAGCCAAACACATCTCTCTCTGTTTTGTTACAGCGCTCTGGTCCGTCTCAGCGATAGACCACCAGTGAAGTGGTGGCCTAATATTATCAGATGAATTCAATTAATATAATCTCATTTTCTCTTAAGTGCTGCTCCTCTAATTAAGTATGGGGAGACGCAGGGCACGGACCTCCTACTGGTTAGCAAAGCATGACAGAGTGCAGATTTCTGTGAGTGTGTGTCTGCAAAAAATGAAAGCATGGCCGCATGTGTGTTCAAATTACAGCTGTGTGTAAAGTGTGTATGCACAGCTCTCACACACCCTCACACGCACACTCGCTCATTGATAGGACTGGTACAGATGAAGCAATATCTGCAGGCTGCTGTAATTAGGGCCAATTCAATTGGACTCTGATACTTCATTATACACCTGCCAACAACACCAGCGATTGATAGCCATATTTTCCTTCCCCATTTCGTTTTCTCGCTCATTAATGGTGTGGAATTAATGAAAATGGCTGCGAGTAGCCCCGCTCACTGCTGGAGGACAGCATTTCGGCTGCACGGTCGGCATGTCAGCATGTGTGTGTCGGTGTGTGTGAGTGAACTTTTCACCCACGGGGTCTCAATCGCCGTGTTTTTAACGATAAAGACGTCTTAACCACATGTCTATACTGAGGCTGTCAGTAGATTCAAAGTTCTGATCTAAATTAAACTGCAAATTTGATTGTTCACTTAAAATGAATCACATTTTAATCATATAACAAGAATTTTTTGAATGCTTTTTGGGGAGGGGGCCTGACATCTTTGAATTTGCAGCATAGGCTTGATTGAAACCTGATGTGCTGTACAAATAGACTGACTAACACTCGGTGTTTCTCTGTCAATGCAAGAGTATTTACACTGTTCAGGAGCTCCAGTGAGGTTAAATTCTCTGTTTAAGTCAGGGGTGGGCAGCTAGTGGCCCTGGGGCTTCAAGTAGCTGCCCTCATCCCTCGATGCAGCCCACCCGTTGATAAAAAACAATAAAAACATGTACAAGATGAAGAGACAGAAAATCTGCTTTAGAAAAGGTCAAGTAACACAATCTCTGAGAAAATAGAGCCATAACCAGCTGTAACTGTTCTGTTAAATTGCCTTTTATCCATCAATCCATCAATTATCTATACCACTTATCTCTTTCAGGGTCACAGGGGCTGGAGCCTATCCTAGTTGACACTGGGCGAGAGGCGGGGTAAACCCTTGACCGGTCACCAGCCAATCATAGGGCCACATAGAGAGACAGACAACCATTCACGCTCACACTCATAACTAAGCACCTATCAACCTAGTGAGCATGTTTTTGGTCTGTGGGAGGGAGCCGGAGTGCCCGAAGAGAACTTATGCATGCACACGGAGAGCATGCAAACTCCACGCAGAAAGGCCCTGACCCACACGGAGATCACACCATTAACCTTTGTGTTGTGAGGCACATTCACTACCTGCTGTACCACCATGCTGCCCAAATTGCCCTTTTATGCATTTCAGAATTAATCTGTAAAATTAAGAATGCAAAGTAAAAACAAAACTCACATATTGCTGTTTCATCTATAAGCAATAGTTCCATGATAAAGTTACCATCATAATATGATTCATGACCCTGATAACTCACACCTCTCAGAATCATGTTGATATTATTAGTTAGACAGTTATTGAGCAAAAATGATTGTTTGCTAGTGTGTCTGTTATCTGGATCACCACCAAAATCGAATCATTTTGAAGTTGGGCCATTACCAACATCTCCTGCAAATTTCAGCAAAATCCATCCAGTAATTATTTGTGTAATCTTGCAAACAATCAAACAAACAGAAAACACACCCTGGCAAAAACATAACCCCTTTGGTGGAGGTAATAATTAGGTAACTGGCAAATGTTTCTGTAATTTGCACTAAATTAGAGTTAATGGAATTCTGATTTGCTTAAAAGATAAAAAAAAAAAGTAGTCACATTGAGTTTTAATAAATACTCCTCAAAAAAAAAAAAAGAAGATTGGAAGTGTTACTTGATGGACTGTTTGTCCCCTTTAATAAAAACAATTCATTTGGTACCTCTTCCTGCTCTAAAGGATGCTGTTCGGGCCGTGCCACTGTGGGCCAAACACAATTGTTGTGTGTTGCACCGACTGAAGCTTTGCAAATTGGATCAGGCCTGATCATAGATACTGAATCAGGGGGATTCAGCTGCTGTTTGGGTTGGAGAAAAACCTCTGATTATAAAAAAATCCTATATTCTGCTGAACAGAGACTCTCAGTATCAAATCATGACTGACGTCCTTTAAATATTGATGTCTTAGGTAGAAAACTGGAAAGAAAAGTCACAGCTGGGTCAAAAATAGTCTTTATCTATTAATTAAGTTGTCATAAAATTTCAGTTTGTATGAAACAAAAGCTGCTTGGTGGTGTTTTTCAGTGCATCATTTGTGTGTTTCAGTGTTTTTTATTTCACATTTCTATAAGACATGAGAATCCATAGAGCGCACAGCCCTCCTGGGAGGCTCTCCCATCTTCTACCCAGAAGCCTCTTGGATGCTCTCCAGAGAGCATCACCACAGCGTACACACTGAAAAACATATTTGAATTCAAGCTTCAAAATATTCGGCCCCTCCGGCTCACCAAGAGTTACTGAAATACAGTAAGTGTGCCTGTTCTGCTTTAACATGACGTGTTCACACTTGAGTCTCACATATCCTTGTTTTTTTGTGGTTTAAAGTTGTAGTAAGATGGCTGCCTGTTGTGTGGAATTTGCCTATTCTCCCTGGGCATGTGTGGTTTTCATCTGGGTACTGCAGTTTCCACCTACAAACCAAAAAACATGTTTGTGAGCTTCACTGGTGACTCCAAATTCCCCCTTAGATGTGAGTACATATTGTATGTGAATGATTTGTTTCTATGTGTCAGTCCTGTGATTGGCTGGCAACCAGTCCAGGGTGTACCCTGCCTCTTGCCTAGTGTCAGCTGGGATAGGCTCCAGCCCCTGCGACCCTGAAAGAGATATCTGGTATGGATAATAGATAGATGTACTGACGACTACCTACCTAAAGTTGGGTGTTAAGCGAGCATAAATGGCCAAAATGCTGCATTAACTTTGAGGATGTGGTTTACCTCTGGGATCAACATGAAGTTAAAGGCTAAACTTGGAGCATCACTACAGAAATCAAGAGTACCTCTTTACTCATAAATCATTTAGTCATAATGTTTTTTAGACAATATCAACCCCTTTTTTCTACCTTAGACAAGGTCCCCTTCGGTCATAATGAAACCCTCTGTGCCATTCTGTTACAACCCAGTCCAGCAGGGTGTGAAAGGAAGTTTAATAGTTTCAGAAATGTGGCACTGGAGTAATTCGTTTCTCCAAAGTGAATTTAAGAAAGCATCTGTTGGACGAGACATTCTAATCAACAGATGCGATTACACAGGAGGTTGTCTAAGTTTAACACATTTACAAGCCCTTTAAAATTCAGTTCAAACTGCAACTTTGCACCGAACAACAAGTTTACGACTAGGTGATTAACAACTTTTAAGTGCTGGGGATCCATTTAAAACGATGATCCTCGGACAAACGGCCATCATTGTTTTTACACCCAGCTCAGTAGTGGGAAAGGAAAGTAGCATAAACCAGAAGGATTTGGTAAATTGAAGTTGTTTATTACAAAAATAACTAGAAACTGTGTGACAAAAAAGGCTGGCAGAGTAAGAGTGACCATTGAGTGGTGCTTCCAATCATAAATTAATATCTGGCCCCAGTCACACAATGAGATGACTTTGTACATATTTAGAGGACACATGAGACAACTACTTCTCATCAGAGCAACTTAACAAGTGGGTTCACCGTCAGGCACAAAACTCCTATCTCCATATTTTTAGGATTGTCTTTTTCTGAAAAAAAACAAAAAAAAACAATAATATTAGTCACCATTTCATGATCTTTTAAGCAGATTAAAAACGCAAAAAAATTATTTGTAATCAGGACAACACAATACACATTCATTCAGCTGTAGAGTGTTTTTTCTCATTTCCTGAAAAGATGCAATTGTGGAGGATAGGGAGGTTTGCTCTAAACAGAGATGAAATACAGACACAAACGATAAAAGGCACAGTGCGAACTGAAGTCAACAAAGCTGCGCCAAGCTTCTTAGATTGTGTCCACACGTCGGTAGATGATTTCTGTGCATTTTGCTCTTCTGTCCACACATATGCGCAGTTTCGGGTCACTAAAAAAAGCACATTTTTTGAAAATTCCTGCCTCAACTGTGTCATTTTC